>CM040965.1:7561235-7607003 GCA_022985045.1 Macadamia tetraphylla
TTGTCAGTCTGACCATTGTATTGGTATCAATACACGGTCACCGCTGAGGTGGTATTGCACGGAATTCAACGAGATCGAATTACGATTTATTTCAACCCTCTATTTAGCTTGGTCCCTGTTTTGAAGATGGGAAAAAAATAAGGGATTAAATAAGGAGAGAGATAAAATAGGAAAATTAAAAAAAAAAGAAGAAATAAATAGATTTATTGTTAAAGTTCTTACATCTTGGTTAATTTGAGAAGTAACAAATTTCTTGAGTTTATTGAGCAAGTCATGACTTTTTTTTTTTTGGAAGGTCATGACTTTCTTCTCATGTAGAAAAATTGATCTTATTCAAAATCTACTTTCTTTCAAGATTATCCGTAATTAAATAATACAAATAGCCACCCATGGCTCCTTCATCAATGAAAAGTAACCGACTCGTACCTATTGAGAAGATAGCCACTGCCACATCATGTCACCCCTTCATATAAGTTACAAGAGCCGTCCTTAATTCTACTCAAGGTTTTAATTTTTGTCGTCAAAAGAGGGTACAAAAGAAACCCATATGTGAGGAGAAAAACAAGACCGAAAGAAGGGCTAGGAAAAAAAAAAACCCTGATTTAAGCAATCAAGGAAGAAAGAAAGGATTATTTGACTGGCAAGTACAGGAAATCTGGGTCCAACTGCCAATTTGAGAGAACAATACGGAGGTTACTTTTCTGTGGCGCTGTAAAGCCCATGAGCCTTATCTTTCCTCTGACAACTAGCTTATGTTTCTTGTTTTGGTCCGAGAATGAGGACGCTGCCTTGCCCCTCGACTGAAACGAGGGGACCTCTGCCTGTGATGTGGTCCAACTCATGGGAATTTCATTACCTCATCCCCCCCGTTGCTCAATGTTCTCTGCTGTTTTGCTGGGCTTTATCTGTACCTGGCGTGGACGCATGCTTCTATAAAAGAATGAGGAGCTCTCAACACAAGAAAACACGAACAGTGTGGATCCCACCCAAGTTCGTTTTCAAAAAAAAAAAAAGTGAGTGAGATCCACTAATTGAAGGATCCGGTTTCTTTTTAATTCTTGGTCGTCTAATTCTTATCCAATTTTCTCTATGAGCGTGACATTTATATATTTTTAATCTATCCCCGACCTAACCCCCTCGTCCTCATTTCCTCCGTCCATCTTTACCTTTAAGTTTATAAATTAAGAGGAACTTCGCTTCTACTTGGGTAGGTGGCAACCAAATTTTGTCTGGGTTCATCAACAGATTAACAATCAAAAGTTCCAAAGGTTGGATAAAGAGGAAAAGCATCCAACGCAATTATTAAAGTTTGAAGTGCATGACAGAGATTAGGACTTTCTTTTTCAATTTTGGGGTATCTGGATTACACGAGTCACGAGTCTCACCACGGATGGAAAAGTTGAGAGCATTGGAAGTGCAAAAGAAATAGACTTTACATTCCCTTTTAATATGGGAGAAGGATAGATATGCTAGCATAGTATCTAGGAATTAAGAATGTTAGTAAGACACTAACTGTTGGATTTGATCAATTTAATTCTAATCTTTAGATTTGCATCTTATTTTATCAGAGAAAAGTTACTCAATATGTTAAAATACACTGGCAATACTTTACTATTTGTCTTGATAAATTCAAATACATTACTCTGAAAAAGGTATACTCTTTGCAACGTCCCTTTTAGCCCTTTGATTGCTCCAACGCGCATCAGTACTCAATTCAGGGGGGGAGAGAGGAAGAGGGAAGAGAGGAAGAGGGAAGAGAGGAAGAGAAAAGTGAAGGTTTGCTGCTATAATCCGTGGTCGCCGCTGGGAGAGGTGGGAGATAGGAAGAGGGGAAGAAAGGAAGAGAAGAGTGAAGATCTATGGTCGCCACCAGGAAAGCTGGGAGAGAGGAAGAGGGGAAAAGAGGAAGAGAATAGTGAAGAAAAATCTTCTTTTGACCTCTGTAGGGATCATCTATGGTCGCCGCCAGGAAAGCTAAGAGACAGGAAGAGGGGAAGAGACGAAGAGAAGGAAACTCATTTTTTTTCTTCTTTTTTTGAGGCCAAACGAAGTGAAGGCAAAACATCCAAAGATTACATATGTAGATTACTTTTCAGCAATAAAATTCATTTTTTGTTGGATAATTCTAGCAACATAGGACATAGTTCTTTTCAATGATATCAGATTAACATCCATCGCCTATGGAAAAAACTCATTTTTTTTAAAGCTGCAGAGGATAAAGGACCTCTCAACAAATATAAGATCAATCATCCTTAACTTAAAAGGGTCGTTAAAATATAATACTGAAAATTATCAAGAAACTTATTTCAATTTCTTCTGAACATGCGTATGGTGTTTTCTATTCTCTGTAATACTAGTTAAAGCTTCATTACATCCCATATTAACAGTGTTATCACACTATACCAAAAAAACACTAGAAGTTCACACAAACAACCCATTATCAATGCTTTTACTTGTGTCTTAAGCAGTTGTAATCTTGGGTACAATCAGATTTGAATGGGAATTACTAGAGGTTTTACCTGCAAAGATATCAAGTGCAAAGGGAAGCATAAGCATATGGTGCTACAGGCAGTGCTACATAAAAAAAAGTATTGATTTTTGCGATGAGGTAGGAGGTATATAATTTTGTCCAAAAGGGTCTTTTGAAGAGGGGGGGTCCCCTTGATTGAGGCCTGAGGGTATTTCTTGTTATCAAATACTTCCATCATCTAGCAACTTAAAACCAACTTTCCAAAAAAGTAGTACTGAGCGTATTTCTCGTTACCAAATGCTTCAACATCTGCAGGTTTTTACTTGACTATATCTTTTGTAGAGTCATTTTGGCTTCATTTTCTGCAGTGAAACAAACATAGACATGCACCTCTTTAATGACCTACTCTCATGATCACATAACTCTCATTGTTGGATTTCAAAAAAAAATAAAATGGCAAGATTCTTCTTTAAAAAATGGCAATTCATAGCTTTCAGGTTCAACACTTCCTTTTTTTTTTTTTTTCCTGCAAACCAGGTTCTTCATTCTCAAACAGCATGAACCAGATGTATCTCGTCCTTTATTAAGAACTAGTTTAACATTGTCCAATAAAAAAGAAGAAGCTAGTTAAGTACATGGTCATATAAATTATAACAAGCATCACTGACAAAATCATGACATGAATGGATACATTTCTTAGTGAAGTAAAAACATTTCTTAGTGAAGGTCAGCAATCACAGCACATTCTTCAATTTTCTAAAATAATTATAATCTTGATGGATTTGAACCATCATACCTTGGGTAACTCCCGATGCTCTTCCATTTTGAGCTAAAGATCCACCCAACAATCTCAAATAGTTTGAAAATTCCAGATTAGAACATCGCATAATTACAATTCCAATGAACTATCCAGCCACTTGAGGAGTAACATTATTTGAACAGAATTACAGCCAACATCATCTACACTAAATTCTTGAAATTAATACAATTATTATGGATATGGAGCAGAATGAAGCGTTTCGTTTGGATCATCATGCTTTTGCAGTTGATTTCAAATTGTTAGAATCACATTACCTTTTCCTAGTCTTGAAAGAAGAAGTTAGTGAATAAGGATGGAGTTCAAATTCTAGAAATTAAGAACCGAATAAAACCGGTAGTTAGGGGGAAAAAAAAGGGGTGAACCGAATGTAACTGTGTTGATTTGGGATTTTCATACTCCCTATTCAGTCGAAGGTTACTGGTCTCATTGATCGTTGCTCGGTCATTGCTCGGTGAAGACAGAGATGAAAGAACCCCAACCTCAGCCTCCCTGCTCGATTCGTCCTTCACGTAGATTGGGATCGATCACTGAGAAGACCTGCAATGATGGAAGAAAGAAACATAAAATGGAAAATGGAAAACGAAAACCCTAGATTGCTGGTCGAGGACAGTGATAGTTGGTCGTTGTTCGGTGCTACTACTCGGTGCCCTGGAAGGAATCTGAAAGAAAATGAAAACCCTAGACTCTGCTGCGAATCTGGTCATGAATGGGATAGAGATGTGAGATGGACTCTGCTGCATCTCAATAACCCTAGTATATGAGATGATCGCGTCCGTCGAGGTCGCACGACGCCGATCGTCATTGGTCGATTGTCGCAAGTGAAGAGAGTCACTGGTCTCTAATTCTGAAAATTTAAAACCTTAATACAAATGGAGATGGAAATGGAAGGGAAGGGAGAGAGTCAGGGGATTGGAAGGGTGTTTTGCAAATTTGGATCAGGGCAACGCGTGAAATGGGTCGAAGATCCTCCCTGCAGAGGATAATTTTCCAATGGAGAGATGCTACGATAACACGGTCTAGGATAGGAAAAATAGTTAAGTTCCCAAGACAAATGTCACTATGTACGCTTTTACAACCGACACCTTAGTATATATTCAATTTTTTTAAGTTTGGTATCATACTTTGTACATGTATAATGGTATACATACTATATAACCTCAACAGCATGGATTTAATCTGCATAATCCAACAGACAATATAAGCTAGCATACCTAATTCCTAGGTGACCTGCTAGCATGCCTGTCATTTTCTCTTTTTTTTATATATAGAGAAAATTTTTCCTTCACCAGATGTAAAGTTTATTTGGTTTGATTTTGGTTCCTTTCTTAATGATGATAAGGTGGAACAAAACAAAATTGAGAATCGATTCCGTTATGTATTTAAATACTCAAATTAATTCAATTCGGTTTGATTCGATTTTGGTTTTAATTTGGTTTTGATATGTAGTTTTAATTCAATTTTTTACTTCGATTTTAATTCGGTTATGAAAACGGTTTCACTTTTGGATCATGACTGTGATGAACCAAAGGCCATAATAGGCTCAAATTATGGGCATTATGCCCATTGTTAACTCCAAAATTGTCTTAGCATGTAAATATATGATGATAAATTGTAAAAAACATTTACCACCTAAAAAATCTCTCTTACTGATACTAGGGTTTTTTTATTTTTTTGGTTTTAAGAACAATTCGGTTCGATTTCAGTTTGAACCGATGGTTCTTACATCCTAAACTGAAATCAAGCTGAGCCAAGGAACATACTCACTTAGTCAAACCGAATTTGAACTGAAGGTCCAATTAATTTGGCTCAGTTTTGGATTCGGTATTCAGTTTTGGTTTGAAATTGACAACCTTAACTAGATGTGACCCTCTTTTTCCTCACCCATCTCCTCCCTCATTGGTAGCGACGAGGGCCACGGCTTCGGAAAACTTGATCGAATCTTGCCACTTGCGTTACTATGTCAAGACCACGCTACCATCACCACCCCGATGTGTCTACAAAGCCTCTCCTGTTGACCTATGTGCAAGCGGACATAACATATTCTTATTTATTATTTATATAAAACTTTGGTAAAACTGCGTTTGATAGTTATTCAGTTTCAGAAATGATGTTTCGTATCAAAAATAGAATTTTCAATTTCTATGTCAAAATGCCATTTTAAAATAAAAAAAATAGTGTTTGGTGAACCTGTTTTAAAAACGATTACTCTAGTTGTTCATATTTTTTTGTATTTAGAATGAAACCAAACAACACAAAGTTAATACCTAACTTTTTTTTTTTTTTTTTTTTTTTTTTAATTCCCATAGAATGGAGAAAACCTCAGAAATATTTTTATGAATGATCATCACACGCAGCCTAAGAAGTAGGAAAAAAGTAAGGGGGTTGTTTTCTCTCTGTGATTAATGGAAAAAAATCGTTTATATTCGATCTGACAATTCAGGAAATACCACTTCGTGGGTGACACGGTATTGATACCAATGTAATGGTCCGGATCTGATTTAAATGACTCTTCACTGATTTAAGGTTTTATTAGTTGTACCAGATCTGGACCATTGCATTGGTATCAAGACACGTGTCACCCATTGAAGGTGGTATTTCACGGAATTGTACGAGATCGGAATTGTAGACGATTTCGTGATTAATGGGACACGTTATTAAGAAAAGGAAAAAACCAATGGAGCGCCAGAACGTGAAGGATGGGCTAGAGGTGGGTCCCATTCTAGTAATTATCATATAAGAAAAATAAAAGAACACTAACCATCGTCCTCAGGGGGTTTTGTCTAACCATGGAAATGCAGGTGAAAGAAGGGAGTAACTCTCTCGGATAAGGTTCCTCCTGCAACTGCAACAAGTAATCTCTCTCTCTCTCTCTCTCTCTCTCAAGGCTAATTAGGCTTCGTTTGAAGAAGATATTGACAAATTTCTACATTTTTTTTTTTTTTGAGTGATACAGTATATGATTTGGATGGTGCAGATAGAAGACAAGAGTTTCTCCACTGGTAATCTATTAATATGGCTTATCATTAGATATAAGTGTACAGATTACCTGTGTTGGAACTTTTGGTTATGGGGCTGATGATGATGCCAAACCAAATGGTCATCAATGGCCTCTAGTGTGGAGATTTGATGTCTATTTGCTAAGCTCAGGTAGTCAATGGTCTCTCGAGTGAAGATGTGGTCTCTACTTTGACCCCTTGTGAATCCTTTTTGTTGGGAAAGGTACCTCCGAAGCCCAGTTAAGGGTGCTGCTCAAACTTACAGGCACTCAATTAGATGGCTACGACTCATTAAACTCTTGTGTGCAAGTGTTTCAAGACTCCTGACAACAGAGCTGCCCTAGCCACGTGAGATGTCTCTTCACTTGAGAGAGCACCAACGAAATTAAATCTTTCACCCCAATGGACACACTTATAAATAAGAGAGATTCTACTTCAATGAGGCTCCCCATGAGGAAGGCACCCCACATGGATATAGAACGGAACATCTATTTTGAAGGCTCTTGCTAGTTTAAAAGATTTCATGAACTATCTCCAAAAATGCAGAGCAGGGAATATCCACTTTGAAGGCTCTTGCTAGTGTGATGATGATGCTAATGAGGTAGTCTAGAATTTATTATTATTTTATTATTATTATTATTTTTTTTAATTTCTCTTCAATATGAATATTTCTCTTATAAGTTTCTAGTTTTTTAGTTCTACTTGATTGCCCGTTTGATTTTGTTTTTAAAAACGGTTTTCTCGTTTTTCTGTGCTCAGAAACGGAAAAACACCTCAAAAATCGTTTGATTTTTCTATTCCAATTCAGTTGTTTTTAGAAACAGAAATAGAAATTTATGCCTATTTCTAGGTCCGGAAACAGGAATGGAGAAACAAGTTAGACTTGTTTTTCTGTTTCTAGAAACAAGTGGGAGCGATAAAAATTGTGAAAAACTTGATACTTCACTCGACTTACCCAAACCCCCAACCCATTCTTGAAACTTCTCGCTATCTATATGTGGCGATTCCAACTTGGTTGTTGGAAGCTCATAATTTTGGATTGCCTTCATCCTTCTAATGCTCATCTCCATGAAGCATACTTGCAACTCCAACGTTATGCCTTCACTCGTGAGTTATATTTCTATAATGCATTCACTCATGTCTTGAACTTGACTACATTATTGAAATATTATTGAAAACATTTTGAAAAACAGAAAAATTAATCACCTTTTTCGTATTTTCAAAAATTGTTTCTTAGCATAGAAATGACAAAAACCCTTTTTTCTGTTTCTAGACATAGAAACAAGACAAAAAAAAAATCAAACCGCCCCTTAGTTCCATCTATATTTCTGGCTTAGTCGCCAGATGACCCTTTGTTTATCTCAACTCAACCGCTGGAAAAGATCTGAATCTGTATAAGGAATTGAAATCATAATCTTCGTCTCCTGCCCAAAAAAAATTATTCCACTATTATTCATTCCAATTTCTTTATTATCCAGGTTTCCCACGCCCATAAATATGGGGAAATGGAGTTAGGGGCAGGGGCGTTTTTTGTCAAGTTATGAATTCTTATTTTAATCTCACCCGTATATGCTTGGCTCTTGCAGGTATCAGCTTGTGAGGAGTCTCGGAAGCCTTGAAACACTTGCACACAGCAACACAGGTTCAATGAGTAGTAGCCATCTTATTGAGTGCTTGTGAGCTTGAGCAGCACCCACCACTGGGCCTCGGAAGGCCCTCTCCCAACAAGAAGGATGCATAAGGGATCAAAGCAGAAACCACATCTCCACACGGGAGGCCATTGACTACCTGACCTTGGCAAGGAAACACCACATCTCCATGGAGATACCATTGACGACCTTCATCAGCATGAAACACCCACATAGAATCACCCCCACCCCCAATTTTCTTCATGGTATCTAGATTCAAAGGATCCACTTTTTGTACTGCTAAATGTCACTAAATTCAAGTTTACAGTTCAATTTCATATTAATTACAGAATATAAGAAGATATTGTTGGGGAATTTAATCGGAGAATCTCCCATCTCAGTGCTTACAATACTCATGAACATTCGGAAGTTATTATAGAGATTTTAATGGAGTATACCATACACTAGGGGTGTAAGTAAGTTGGCCTTGACGTCTTGAACTTGCCTTAAGCTCAAATCCTATCTAACTCGGTTATGAGGGAACCTTGCCCAGTCCGACCCAACCCTGACCAGGGTTAGACTGAGTCTGAGTTGAGACCTAGGCCCAGCTTGGCCCGCACCAACCCAACCCAACCCGATTTTAACCTTGATCAATTATTATGTTTAGTAATAGTGTTCCCATTCCCCTAGGCCCACATCATGTTTTACACAAGCCACATACTCTTATCTATTGAGCTCAGATTACTAAATGGTCAAACTATTTCCCCTCTTTGCTCTATATAGCCTGTCTTTGTTTCTCCTATCATATATTGATATGAACTTTAGGTAGAGTAGCAATCATGAAGAATTGTGCCAAAATTTGACTTGTCCAGTTTCTGAGAGATGTGGGGATCGCAGGTGATTAAAATGTCTATCTTATAACCAAATTGTCAACCTTACTTGTTGCAAATTTATGGATTAAGGGTGGAAAAGTTCTAGCCATAGTCTTAACATCTTCCCACCCCCCCTTGGTAAGTATAGGCTTAACATTTGTGGAAAAAAAAAATAGTACAAGACCAGTCAAGGTCAACTTGGCCCAACCCTACAGGGCTCAAGGTTGGGTCAGAGCGTGAACTTTTTTGACAGGGTTGGGTTGGGTTTGAGTTGAGTTTTGGGGACCTAGGGCTGGGTTGGGTTTCTTAAAACCCCAGCCCAACCTGGCATTGTTTCACTTCTATCATACACATAGGGCATCTAATGAGATTGAAAATTACTTGTAATGTAGGTTGAGAAGCTTTCATAGTAATGCTTGACGATCCTTTAGTCCCACAAACTCGAATATTGATCCCATGAACAAAATCGATCATCTATGGTCTTCTAGAGGATATTTTCCACAATTCTGTGAGAGAACTATGTTCTCACATAATGGTGACTGCATGGATCATAGAAACTGCTTATAGTAGTCCACCCAATCCTAATTACTCCCACAATAGGTGGGTTGGGCCTATCCCCTTAAGTGGACTGAACCACCATGGATCCAATAGATCACTCATATTAGTGTGACTCAAAACCCAACAGACATATATGTGTATACAAGTTTCTGGATTCCAACTTAGTGCTTAAGTTAAAGGAGAATTAAAGGGAAATAAAAAAAAATAAATAATGTATTAATGGGGAATAAAAAAAATTGAAAGAATGAATTATATGGGAAAATGTTAGGTATGTCACTGATATCAAGTATGTTAGAATTCATTGTGTCTATCTCTTTCTTCATTTTTTTTAAATAACCCTAATATCCTTTCTAAATAATACTTCATTATGTGATCATATTGATGCTATTTGCTAACATACTTGATATTAAGGATAAATCTATTCTTAATTACAAGCTTACAAAACTCATGAAGTAACATGGCAGCGATCCCCCTCTCATAAAATAATCATGGGCATCGGATTCATTTCCATTTTGGCGTATTGCTCCACTGTTTTTAGCGAAAGCCTCACCACCGTAATTGCCGTGACCGGACCCCCGTCACGTCGTTCATCATGATTTCATACTGCTCGCCGAAGATAATGATGATGGTTTTGTTGCAGCTCTTGTTTTTACTTTTTCTATATTTTTAAAATGGGATTCCAACACCTTTTTTTCGCCACCAATGATGTTTCAATTTCCATCTTACCAAAAAAAAAAAAAAAAAGATGTTCCAATTTCCATCAGTCAGGTTTTTGCTTTGCACCCCACCAGCCAGCCAGTCCTTTTAGGCTTTTACCCATCAATAGCATATGAATGATTTTTTTTAAAGAATAATATGAATGTTGTTTGCATCAGCTTTTTTTTTTTTTTTTTATTATTATTATTTGATGACCAGATTTTTATTTTTCTTGAGCCAAGAGCCCAAGACCCAACAGTTATTAAGGCGGAGTTATCAAGGTGGCAACTTCTTACCTTCTCCACCGTCCTTCCCCAACTTCCCAAGGGATGTCAATTTTATGTCGGCACCGATTAGGCTATACTTAACACGCTCTTTTTTTTTTTTTTTTTTTAAATTAATAATATTTTCCATCAGAATATTTTTATTATATTCCATCTTTACACCAATATTTTTCTTGAGCCTAGGGTTTTTTTTTTTTTTTCTCCACTTTGGTTCGGCTCTTCTGTTTTATCACTGATCATTCGGTCTTGTTCATGTTCATAGTTATCTGAATAGTTGACATATGTCCTATGTCTATTCAAGATTATAGTTGATTCTCCAAAAAAGCCACCCATCCGATTCCTCTCAACCCATATCCGAATGTAGATCTCGAATCTTCCTCCCCTTCTCTGCTAACCTCTACAACTCTCCATAGATGTCACTGCTCAGACGAAGAACTTACTGAAAGCTTGGGAGAGGTTGAGGAGATCGGATGCAAGAGAATATGACTTAACCGGCTAGTTGCTCTCCACAGTGAGCTCTCTTAGTCTGAAACCCAAAATTTTTTTATGAAATCACATCGCCGACACCTTTGAAACTGCCCAAGATCAATACCCTTTCTCATCTCCAATTGCCATTGCTTCTCCCCTTGCATCCAAACAATGTGCAGAAACTATTCCCAAGAAATATTTGGCTTATTTCAAAGGAGTTGAGGACATTGCAGATTCTGTTAGTGAAGAGGTGACTGATCAAGTTAAATTAAACCATAGTGTGGAGGTGACCAATCAAGTTGATAATATAAATGGTATATATTTGGATTTTTCAGAGGAAGCGTCAGAGTCGAATGATGATGACGGTTCTAGAGTCTTTAGAAACCTGGCCCATTCAATAGTGAGAAGCTTTTTGCGGAAGAGTCATCACATGAAAAATGCCCCATATTTTCTTCGCTCCCGAGATTGGGCTACTTAACTCCTTCATAGCATCTTTTCTTCATTGCTAAATTTTTCTTTCTATAATACATAAATTGTGCTACAGGGTTTGTCATGTTTGATTTAGGGACCTCTCCTCTTTTCTTTTGGTCTGTCCAAATAAGGTTGTAGTGGTTACCTTTTTCTGTGTTTTTATGTTTTTTCTTTTTCCTTATTACATACAAATTACCTACCTATTAAAAAAATTTTTTTTTTGATGTAAGAGGAGGAAGATAAGTTAGCTAGCTGAGGAGAAAAAGAGGGAAGGAAATTCTTGTTTCTCGTCGCCAATGGGCCCTTCCAAACCCCTCAAGTCCCTCGACTAGCTGCCACCTACGTTCGTGTGAAGCAGTGGCTACAAAATACTTTTTTTTTCTTTTCTGATTTTCTTTCTTATGTTTGTAACTTAGATCTGAAAAATCCTTTTTATTTTTCTTGGTTTTCTTTCTCCATCTCAAATCCTTTCTTATTCTGGTTTTCTTTCATATGTTTGCAATTTAGATCTGAAAAAAAAATCTTTTTTTTTTCCATTCTTTTCCCCTGATTTTCACAACTCCAACGTATTTGGGCTTTTCATTTGGGAGGGAGAAACAGAAAGGACTCAGGGAAAAGAGACTCTCCCTATTTTGTCTGTTTTCTGCTCATCCTTCTTCCTCTCATCTCTATCGGGTATGGGTTGAGAGGAGCCTGATGGATGATTTTTTTGAAGGCATTCCATTTGGTGGTAGATCCATGACCCTTCCTAGAGCTCTGATTGCCAGGGAGTTTGCAAACCTGACCGATATCACCATTGCAGCCGGTCAGACACACATCCGCCTAGGGGAGATTAGTGCCCAATGGTGAAAAGTCAGCTTGGGGGAGAACCCAGGCAATATGTCACAGGTGGCCCATTCCTTCTTGCTATTTGTTGTGGGTTAGTGCCTCTTCAGCGACCTCCGAGAGGGAGTGGATATCCGTCTGGTGTACTTCCTTCGAGATCTTCGTATAGTAGACCCTTGGGATTGGGGCGGGGCTGCCTATGCATATCTCCTGCGATCCCTAGATATGCTGTCCTATGGAGACAGGGGCCTCAAGGGGGTAGGCTTCATTATTCAGGTAACTTTCCTTCCTGTACCCATTTCCTTTCATTCATTTGGATTACACTTTCTTACTTTAATTTATTGAAACAACCTTGGTGCTTTGAGCACTTGGGGACCATAGCTCCCAAACTGAGGGACCCTGAGGCATTCTTCTTCCCTGTAGCCATGAGGTGGGGAGATAATCAAGTGCTTAGGGCTCGACGCCATCCTCCGGGGATCATCGCTCGTTCTCTTTTGAAAGATCTCACCAAGGAATGCCATGTCTGACACTGAAATTTCTTTCATCTCTGCTGCACTTACTTCTTCTTGGTTTTGCAGGTTACTTGGAGACCATTCAATGACCTCATATTTCTGGATCTTGAAAGATTAGCCTTGGTTAAGCACTTATCCAAGCACCGAGTCCTTTTTCGGGGAATGTGGGGTCACACCTGGTATTTGGTAGAGAGAATAGTGCCCTAGTGGTCGGATATCGAGCCACGCCCTTCTCCCAATCTTCCTCCACCCACTATGCACTGCCCAGAGATCATCCCATCGGATGAGATCAAGCATTTGGGTGGCGGAGTATGGGATGACTTATTTCTGGATCAGGATAGGGACTACAGGGCCTTCCTGGCGGAGGAGACAGTATGCACCCTCTTGGTCCTAATGGTCCAGTGGTATGTTACCCTTTCTTGAGTATTTCCTTCAAATCCATTTTTGTTTTGGTCTTGACTGATGTACTTTCAAGGGAGAGTGAGACATGTAGATCCTTTTGCTATTCGGTCGCATGCCAGTGCTACCGATCCTTCACAAGTAGGACCCTCTACCAGTGCCGGTGGGTCTCTCAGGGTTCCTAACATCCCCTTTCATGGCTTCTCTGCCTGGACCTATCTCAACGCAACCAACCCCAGTCTCCCTCATCTTCTGGAGCCGGACACAGATGTAGACGCTTCTTGGGGGCTGCCTATTTTTATGATTATGTGAATATCTGATCATCATTCAATTAACTCTTGACTTCCTTTGGCTGATATGTTATTTCTCAGGTTTCCCGTGAGGTTTATTCTAAGATTAGTAGGAAGCACTATGGCCTATGCGAGGTGATAATTGCCAAGGATTGGGAGATCGCACGGCAGGATGCACTGATTAAGGACCTGACACAGAGGCTGGAGCAGGCTGGACTAGCATTTGTGGATTCCCCGGTGCTCCATGAGGATGGTTTAGAGTACGGCTTAGATGATGGCTTTTGACTTATAGGGATTTGTTCCTGCATTTATTGAAAACACAAACACATGGATATTTTCTTTCTTTTTTCTTTTTCCCTCCCCTTGTTTGTTCATCATTTTATTTCAGCATCTTATGAAAACTTACTTTTGACACAAAGAAAATCTTTCTTTTTTTTTTTGTTTTTTTGGCTTGCAATGCTTAGGCACAATCAATTCCATAACTCGAGTCATAATTAGAATAATCGGGATTACATGAGAATCCAAATACTTTCTCATTCTATTACTAAGTGAATCACATGAAAAGGAGAACAATGTTCCTACCACATGTGGAATAGGTGAGTAATAAGGTGGGGAGACAATTCTTGAGGTGGGTGCAAGGATTAAAGTATCGGTATCGGTTGCCGTATCGGTCGGCTAAAATTAAGATACGTATCGGAGAGTATCGTATCGCATCGAAGATACACTAAGATACGCTAAAGATACACACATAAATGGATAGGAAACATTTTTTTAAACACTTTTGCATAAAGAATTTGTTAAAAAAATCTATTGATAACATGTATTATGCATAAACACTAAATTGAGGGTATTGTACTAAGAATTCAAGGTTTGTAGTTGTCCCATAAATGTAAAATCCTTGTTCTCAACCTTGATTTCCACGTTAGTTAGAGAGAAATATGGATGACAGCAACTTTGGAACAAAAACCTTCAAAAATCGTGTTTTTCTGAAAAATTACCCATCTTGGCCATTATATAACCATAGCGTATTGTATCGGTACATATCGATACTCACCGATACGTATCGATATATATATCGATACTCACCGATACGTGCCAATATATACCGATACGTACTGATCGATACATACCGATACTCATCGATACGTACCAATACATACCGAAACATACATTTCACCTTAATTTTATAATTTTCATAGTCGTATTGAGGCATATCGTATCGTATCGATGTGTATTGGTGGTGTATTGATGCATATCGGTATGTATTGTAGGATATATATTGATACGAAAGGATTTTAAAAATTTCATGTATCGTATCGATGTGTATCGTATCGGTCGGCTAAATTTAAGATACGTATCGGAGGGTATCGTATCGGTATCGGAGATACTTAAAACCATGGGTGGGTGAAAGTTCACTAACTCTTCTGGGTCCGTCTCCTTGAGCCCATATTGTCGGCTGATGTACATAGGCAAATAAAAGGTTGTGTGATTCAATCTCATCAACCTGACATAATTGTAACCAAGGGTCTTCACCAAAAAATCTTCTTGTGGCCTCCCTGGGCCCCTCCATGCGGTATTTTGCACATTTCTTTCCTGCAGGTACTTCTCCTAATCAATGATAAGGTTGATCTCTGGAACTTCTCTCTCATCCCGGTAACAAAGAGCTTAAAGTGAGCCTCTTTTTAATGGCTTGGTTAACTTCAGTTTTTTGAGGAGCCAAATCTAAAAAATAGCAGGACTCCCTTGATAATGATCTAACCCGAATCTATGGCCATAGCTCATGTCATCAAATCACTTGAGTGTTTCTGGAAGAACCGTAGGAACGATGTCACCTCCCTTCTTCAACTGTTTTACTATCTCAATCTGAACGGACCATGCACCACGCCCGGGAGTGTAGAGAACATAACGAGCTATCATGCAAAGTAAATAAACATCCCGTGATCTCTGTTGATGGATTCCTCCCATTGGTAGATATTGGATGAAGATCTAGGCCACCTTCAAAATGTCGATCTTCCCATACCTGACAAATTGCTTCACCTCCCCTTCTTTCCATCCGAAGAAGTCCTTAATTTCTACTAAGCAATCTTTCTTCAAAGATGATTATAACAAACTACCTTTAGGTGGAGATAGTATACAAACCCTAAATTCTTCAAGAGTTGGGCAAATCTCCGTTAATCCAAATCGAAATACATGCATGTTGGTATCCTAGTGTTGAGACACATGTCAGAGTAATTGGTGATGTAGATTCAAACATCCAACCCGGCCAAGAAATGACACATTCATGGATTCCAGCAATCCTGGTGTCCTCATATTTATGTCTAAGGTCTATTTTCTCAACGTCTCATCTAATGAGCCCATGAATTTTTCTGAAACCAACACAAACAAAGAGATATGTTGATTTATCAAAGCATTACTCATTAGTTAATGACTCAAACAAGCCTTTACACTGTTGCATCAAGCTCTTATTATTATTATTATATTTTTTTTTACTGATTAAGGGTGGGGAATAAATTGGCCTTGATAAACTAGTACTGGGTGGCGATTTCTTTTAGGAGGTGGAATCCTGGATAAAAGTTGACGGGCCATAGGTGAATGGCAGATACCTAATGGTCTTTTATGCCAAATGGCAATTCTTAGGAGATACAATCCTGGAAAAGAAGTGACGGACCAACGGGTGGATGAAAGATACCTAATGGTCTTTCATGCCAAATGGCAGTTCTTGGGAGACACAAACTATGATGATCTTTTAAGATACTTTGATTATTAATCAATGAACCAATTTATTGTTATGGACAAGACCTGGGCGATCAGCGAGGAGAAAAAAATTAAAAAATTATGTGTTTAGTTACCATTAAAAGAATAAAAAAAAGTTTTTTATTATTATTTTTATTTTATTTTTTTATTTTCATGTGTTTTAGAAAAGGCTATTCTTTTTAAAGCAAAATAAACTTCACCATTTCGAAGGTGAATTTAAAATTTAAAAAAAAAATCTCTGATTCAAGACATACCAAAAAAAGTTAGAATTTCTTAAACTACAAAAAAAAGTATAATTTTTATATTTTTTTTTTCTTCTCTTCTATATTCTTGGCTATCAAACACAGCCTTAATCTTTTCCTTGTTTTTGCAGCTGCAAGTTCCCACAATCAAGGAGAATAAGAGAAATAACGAGCTATAAGTTTTCTTTTTCATGACATGTCTGAGAGAAATGGAAGGCCTTTAGAGAATTAACAAACAGTGGCATCTGCACCGATGGAAAAGAAAAAGAAAAGTAAGAGAATTAACGAAATGATTGTTAATGGCTTTTCATGGAAACTTGATTCTAATGAAAAAGCAATGGTTTTGCTTCAAATTGAAGCCTTCTCAAGAGTGTGAACATAATCTTGTAATTATTCCATTGTTTTGGTAGCTTCAAAGTCGTTGCGGGAAAATGTGATCTCCAGACCAAAGTCTGACATGCATAGAAAGCAGAAACCTTATCAAAATCAATAAATAAAGGGAAAAGAAATCTTCGACGCGTAGGAAAGAGAGACTATCATGGGTGGGGCTATCGCTGCGGGTTTGGTCGGCCTTACTGGTATCAATTGATTATCGTACCTATAAACTAGGTCTATTTATTTAAATGGATGTTTACGATAAGATTTTCAATCGATTAAGCCCAGTTAAACCCAATTAACCAAAACCAATCCAACCCTTCCGATTGACACCCTTCTATCCATTACTTTGCCTTCTCAAAAGTTGTTTAAGTTGTCCCTCCTTAAGCAACTCTCTTTCGTAATGGGACCACGACTTTTTAAAAGAAGTTGGATCAGTTACTTGTATGAGAATATTCATGTAAGCTTTTTGGCCTACGGCGTGGACTTCGGCGTGAATTTCATTTCGTATCTCTCCCTAACATAGATTGTTCGGGATGTGGAGTCCAAGCGGCAACCAAAGAGTTTAATTCTCTCTGCCCTTTTGGGAACGATGATTATCTATTCAAATTGAAATAAAGAAAAGGATAATCATGATGTATCCATGGGTGGTGGTGATGTACCAGTGATATAGCACCCGAGGGATAAGAATGACATACTGTGATATATTATTGGACCAGTTGGTGGCAAGGTTTGAGAACTTGGTATGAAAAATGGGATACATCATGATCGATATTGATTTAATATTGATTCATATCGACTTAAATTGGAGAGTAATTCCTTTGGTTTCACTCTTAAAATTATTTTTCTGAACATTGTACTCTTTATCTGTACCGATCCATTGATATGATACTAGTCAAGAATTGAGATCGGTCAATATCAATATAAATTTGATTCAATCAGATTTCTCAAACCATGATTGGTGGAGAGTGGAGATAGAGAGACTATCGTAGTATTCCAAGGAGGCTGAGTAGCAAGGTTCGAAAACTTCAGAACAATCACAAATTGGTCAAGGTTGATACTGATCCGATCCAATTCTGAATAGTGCCTGAGGGTGTTGGAGGTTCAGGGGTTAATCTTTCCATGTCCCGACTTCAATTGTTCAATTGAAACGTTACCTACTTTTTTTTTTTTTTTTAATAAGTAATCAGCAAAGAGTGTTGTTAAAAAGATCAAATAGAATACAAATGAGAAAAACACGATAAAGCAAAATGAGCTGTCATCCACCTTCGGCACCATGGCAATTGAAAAATAAACAACCCAAAAACAGAACCAAACTATGTCTTGAAAGGAGCCTCAAGAAAATCTGAATCTTGGTCTTATTTGAGCATCGTAGATAATGTCTTCCGTACAGAATGTAGGAGTAATATTTCAAGTCTCCATGCACCTGCTAGACGTTGCATTCTTGGCAATTTGACTGTCACCGAATTGGTCTTTCGATCAATGAATGAGTAATTTACTAAGAAGTTCTATCTAAATATTGTTTACCCCTGTGAGGATCCAATGAATTGGATAAATATCGCCGTGTGAATGACCCCAATGAGGTAAGAGGAGTCGAACTCAAAATCACACATTTCCTGAGGCGAAGATCCCTTGCAACTCAGGTACCCCCTTGAGATTTACTGATTGATTACAGTAACTGCTCCCTTCCACTGTTAGAAAAGACCTAACATAATCCCATTACTTCATAAGTAGATAAACAACTACTTCTCACAATAATAACCTAATTGACGTACTACTAACAAAACTCATGCACTTACCACCACGTAGAAGATATTCCCATGCACATGTAAGGGATAACCCAGAAACACAACGAAGGAACTAGTGGGAAAAAAAAGAATGAGGAAATCAAGCACAAAATTCACCAACATTACTACCCATTCAATGCTTAGGGGAAAATTTCTTTCTTCTACTGAATCACAATTGTCCAGTGTTTAGTGTTTCCTTCTTCCTCCTTGTGATTGATACCACCTTGGAAACCCAGCCGCTTAGTCCATTTGCATCCCATGTTGCTGATACTCTCCCACCTTCACCTGATCCTCAACCGTGTAGTCTTTGGAGCAATGGCCAGTGGAACAAATGCTTCAGCCCTATCAACAAGAAATGTGATTTTCATTAGTAGCTACAGGGTATGCATTTTCTATCAGTATTAACTCCAATATAAATAAAGGAGCGTTTAATTCAGAAATGATTATGTTGATGATTCTTTTCTATTAAAAAAACTATTTCATCGAAAGAGAAACCTCTTGTTGTTGATTCCATTTATCTGAAAACTCTTGTCGTCGATTCCTCAGAATCAAGAGGTGCTGGAACAGCTGATTCTGCTAAGAGATTTTCAGGAAAAAAAGAAAAGAAAATCAATTTAACTCTTTTGTGGATTCCTCCTGTTAGAAAGGTGATTCATCTTCTCGTCAATCTCCATTTGGAGTTGCTGAAGCAATATATGTCTACATCTTCCCGAGAAGGAGTTTTTAGGATGTAATAGTTCAAATTTTGAAGGGCCTTCTATTCTATTCTTGCTGTCAGTGCTGATGAAGCTGTAGCTAGGATTCAGAACCCAATAAAAAAGCACCGGTCATGAGATGGCTGATCATACTATGTATTAGGAATTGTACATCTCCTCCCGAGGTTTTGGAATAATATTTTGTTAGAACAAATACCAAGAAAATACAAAAATAAAAAGACAATAGATCCGCACAACACAGAGATTTAACGAGGTTCACACACTGGTGTGGTGTGCTACGTTTTCAGGCAAAAAAAAAAGATGTTTCACTATGCAAAAGAGAGATTACACACAAGCAGAGGTGAGAAAACTAGCCCTGAAACTCTAGCTCGAAAAAACCCTAAATTATAATGATTTACTCAACAAGAAAATAGTACATAATATACTCCAAGTTGCAAGTCGACCCATCGGATCGTGATCAATCCGGTCGAACCCCTATACAATCAGCCCAATCTCTCTGCTTCCATCACAGATCTCATAAAACTTTCCATTCGAGTAGCCACCAAAATATATCAGAACCAGTCATTCTTCAAAACGAATCAAGAATTCAAGACAAACTTAACATATTCTCATTTTTCTCCAACAAAGATAATTGGTTGGTGGCACCTGCATTGGCAGAGGAAAGCTCCATCACCATTCAACGAGATCAACCTAACCCTACCTAGAGTAGCAGCAACCAAGACAATCAACAGTTACAACTCCGATGATTGAGTCTGTGCAACGATAATAATTTTAATCGATTTAATGCATCATAATTAAAATGCAACAGTGAGATATAAGTGAATTTCTAATTATTGAAGTGCATAATTAGGTTTTTTTCAGACCATTGAATCTTCACTCTACCTCATCACTCGTTGCAGACAATTTAGACTCCGATTCATTTGCAAGACAATTTGGAATTCGATTCATTAGCAATTAATCGTTTCATTCCGATCATTGCAAATGCAAAGCTATAATTACTGTTTAGAAGGGAAAAAAAAACTATAAATTATTGACCAGCCGATAAGAAATATTGACAACGTAAGAGACAAGGTTTTCTAAAATAAATATTTTAATTGAACTTTTAACCCCCGCAGAGATGTGATGGAGACAGTTTTGAAAAAGACAGATGCTTTTCTATGTGGAATTTTTCCTCTGGCGTAAATCTTTAGAAAATCACGGGTTGAAATCGTTTGCAATTCCGATCTTGTATAATTCTGTGAAATACCACCTTCAGGGGGTGACACGTGTATTGATACCAATACAATGGTCCAAATCTGGTACAATTAATAAAACCTTAAATCAGTGAAGAGTCATTTAAATCAGATCTGGACCATTGCATTGGCATCAATACACGTGTCACCCCTTAAAGGTGGTATTTCACAGAATTGTACGAGATCGGAATTGCAGACGATTTTTTTCCGAAAATCACCGGTATGCGATTCAATTTTCAACAGATCTGGTGACTGCCTCGGGGGTCGAGATAAAGAAAAGTGAATTGAAGTTGAAAATAGTTTGACTACACCATCTCGGCATCTCCGACCATCTGGCATTCCGGCTCATTGCTTGCGTCACCCTGCTGCGAACATGAAAGAATCTCTCACTTGGTAATGGTCGACGAAGTTTCCTCCCTCGTAGCCCCTTAGGCTCCGTTTGTTTGCAAAAGGAATTTAAGAGTAATTTAAAAAAATAAATAAATTTTTATATTTAAAAAATAAATATTTATAATCATTATCACATGTGATTCAATGTGATTATATAAATTACTTGATTTTTTTAATCATATTTAATAATGATATATTTTATATATAATTTTTATTTTACATATTATAGCAAAGGGTTTTCGATGTAAAGTAAAGTGAAATTTTATAACCAAATGTAAAATGATTTGAAGTAATGATATAGTCACATGGGGTAATGATTACATATATTTCTTTTTTAAGTATGAAAATTTCACTTCTTTTTCCTTTAATTCCCCTTGCAACCAAACATAGCCTTAATGGTGATAAAAATGTTTGTAACACCATCCTTGAGATATTAGTACGTACACAGACGAGTTACCTTTACCTAATGGGAGAAAGCAAATCGGATTCAAAGAAAGATGATAGGGCTAAGAGTTGGCATGATAGGTTCCTCAATTTTTTAGTTTTTAGGGGAATTTACTATCACTCTCCTACACTTGACCTATATTTATTAAAGCTCCCCTACCTTTTACTTTTTATTGATACTTCCCTGCTTTTTGATTTTTACATCTCTTTCTCCCCTGCTCTTTTTAAATGCTCAGATTACCCTTCTTTTTCACTTGTAATCTATTACACTTTTTTTTTTTTTAAATTGATTGGTTCCAAACATGGTTTGAACCAACCCACTAATAAGTTTTGTCTCATCTAATCATCAAGGATATTGTAAATTCAAAAAAAAAAAAAAAATTGTATCCGATCTATATCTATATTGGTATCATATATTCCAATCGAGTGTCATATGATTTTTTTTTTTTTTAATCCTTAGATTGGCTGAGACCGATACCAATCTAATACCGATAAAAAAATAGATTGCTAAATTTGTGATGATGGATGAGATAAAAAATAATGATAATAATAAACAAACAATATCCCTGATGATTGGATGAGATGAAATAAAAAATAATAATAGATAAATAATATTTTTAAAGATACATTAGCTATGTCAATATCCTTGATGATTGGATGAGACAAAACTTGTAAGTGGTTTGGTTCAAATCATATTTTAAAACCAATCAATATGAAAAAAGTGTAATAGGTTACAAGTGAAAATGAATGGTAATTTGGATATTTAAAAAGAACAAGGGAGAAAGAGATGTAAAAATAAAAAAACAGAGGAGTATCAGTAAAAAATGAAAAAATAAGTTTTAATAAATATAAGCCAAGTGTAGAGGAGTGATAGTAAATTCCCCTAGTTTTTATCTTTAGAGGGAATTAGGGAAGAAGCTCAAGTTCAGTCAACTCATATAGGGACCTCATTGTAAGACTTTCTAAATTATGTAATATGAATATCTCTCTCTTAAAAGAAGAATTTTGGTACCTGTACAGTTGAAGAAGATGACATTGAAGAAGTACATAGATAGTAGGGTTGCCTGAAACTGACTAACATAGCTAGATAATTGGAGTGGAGGGATTTTGTGGGGTTGGGATTTAAGGGGTGGGATAGTTGTATGAACTATTCCATCCCAACAAGATTTGAGTTTGTTTAATAGTTGTGGGATTTTGGGGAAACATATCAATAATTCCTATCAGCCCACAGGCACATCATATTCTCCCACCCCAGTGCTCACCAATTGGTGGGACTTTGATGGGGACTTTGGCAAAATCTCCATCCAAACCATCATCGTTGCCGAGGTTTTCACCAGCATGATCCTCGTCAAACCTCCATCGTCCCACCACCGCTACAACAGTCACATCACAAACCTCTATCCCGCAACAAGTCCCAGCCAAGGTAGTCCATCCCCAATTTCTCTCTTTCACTTCCTAGAAAAGATAATTTCAAGAAGAAGAAGAATCTCAAAAGGGGGAAACATCAGTGGCACCACCCCTTTCGCCACCGCATCTCTCTAATCGAATCTGACACCGAGCATAGGGACAGTAAGGCACCCGTCACTTTTTTTTTTCCCTTTCGTCGTTGCAACACTCTTCCGATTGCTCACTTCATCGTCGCTTCTCTCTCTCTCTCTCTCTCTCTCTCTCTCTCTCTCTCTCTCTCTCTCTCGTTCACGGTGTTGCAATCAGCATTGTCGCTGCTTGGTGCTCATTTCACTGGCTTTGGGGACTAAACGGCACCCTGGTAACAATTTGTTACAACCTCCTTTCTTCTATCTCATCTAACCTTAAATCGATTTTGGGTGTTTAGATATTTGAGACCCCAAAGCTCACTTCATGCACCTGATCTCTGCAACCTTTCAAGCTTTGAAAATTGAAAGTCTTCAAGCTGAAGAAACTCCATCCAATCTCCGAGTGCTTTTTCCGTCGCTTCTCTTTCCTTCTCTCCATCTCTCTCCTCCAACCAAACACTGCTGGGGTGAGAACTTTCTCACTTTACCTCATCTTTACTTCCCATGTCTTTCACCCCAATAATATGTGGGTCCCATACTGACAACATTCCTAACCCCAACTCTGCTCTAAACAAACGTGACCTTTGCATATCGATACCTTCTTGAGAGGTCTTGCAAGAGACAGGAATGGGCCAGAGAGGCTAACACATCTAAAGAAGGATATTGCTTCTGTGGCCAATCATGAGATGGAAAATGAGACTATATGCCCCTCCTTCCTCGACTACAGACTTGAAAGAAACCCTAGCAATGATTTAGTTATCGGTATCTGTCGATATCGATCCGATATTGATCCAAATCAGATCGGATCAAATCGGTGCGGGTCAATCACTTTTACCCTTACATAAAAAAAAGTACATTTTCTCTACAATTTAACCCTTGAAACTATATTGGTATCTAATCCAAATCGTTCAAGAATCGATATACAGACCTGAAAGAGGACCTAACAAGGATTTAGTATCAGTATTGGTATCTGCCAATATCAATCCAATACTGATCTGGATCGAATCGGTGCCTGCCAATATCAATTTGATATTGATTCAAATCGAATAGGTGAGTCGATCACTTTTTCTTTAATTTTCTAAAATGTACATTTTCTTTATGGTTTTATCCTTGAAATAATACTAATGACTGATAGGATATGATACGATTGATCCTGTGGTTTCCTGCAAGAGATTCCACAGTTCTTGTTAGACCGATTATTGAGGATATTAGGCATCTGACAACTTATTTAAAAGAGTGTAATTTTGTTTTTATTCCAAGGGTTGTCAACTCTGTTGTAGATTCCCTTGTCAAGAGGGCTCTGTTCGTTTCAGATAGAACAATTTGACCCAATTCCGATCCTTGTTTGTCTATTGATATCATCACAGAGGGAAGGTGTGTAATTTTTCTGTTGAAAAGATTACCTTTATACCCAAAAGAATAAAAAAATAAAAAAATATCCGATTATTCCGATACCAATACTTAAAACCATAACCCTAGAGTCTGGACCCCCTCTAGTTGATATTTTTTTTCTTTGATAGCTAAAACGGAAAAAAAAAAAAATTTTATGCTTAACACATGTGCTTTGATGGATTGTACCATTGATATCTATTTGGACTTTCTAATTGAGTCATTGGGATCTATTGAACGATTGCACTACTACCTTGAAAGAGGAGAATAGAGAGAGATCTTCACGAACAACACAATGGATGAAGAAGTGTCAAAGAACGGAAAGCCATCTCTCATTCATTTGCATGGGTGAGCTCTCTCTTTGCTTGGTGTAGATGGACGATAAATATTGACGACCTGAATCCCGAACCCTTTGAATACGTCGATGGGTTGCAGGTTGGAGACGGAGGAAGAGTGTGTGAAACTAGAAAACGAACATGGAAAGCAGGCATATTAATGGACTCGTGATAATCGAACGCTTTTTCCCTGGGTCGCTTTCATTTCTCGCTCTCTCTAACTTTCGTCCTCCTCTTCCATGTCACCGAAGGTGGAAAAAAATCGTCTGCAATTCTGATCTCGTACAATTCCATGAAATACCACCTTCAGTGGGTGACACGTGTATTGATACCAATGCAATGGTCCATATTTGATTTAAATGACTCTTCATTGATTTAATGTTTTATTAGTTGTATCAGATCTGGACCATTGCATTGGTATCAATACACGTGTCACCTCCTGAAGATGGTATTTTACGGAATTGTACGAGATCAGAATTGCAGACGATTTCAACCCCACCAAAGGTGGAGGGTATTTTCAAATTTTTGACTTTTAAAAGAAATAAAGTTAGGAGTGGGCCCCATCACTTTACTTTATTCCGGCCTCTCATTTCATTCATACGAGTCACGAGAGTCAACGAGACCAATTTCTCTCCCCACGTGGTAACTTCTCCTATTGGATTCACAGTTTAATTCTGCTCAAGGGGAAAAAGCTCCCCTACTGGGTGGTGGCTCAGATTTGATGCTTCCAAGCGCCTCGAGGCATGTGTTTATGTGTTGGTTTCATATCGAGGTGTTTCAAGGAATTGTGAGTCACCGCCTCTATTGCACAGCAAAGAAGTCGAATCCACTCATAGGTTATATGTTCTTCCCTATCATAATTGGCGATGATCATTTTCCATCTCATTCTAATCAGAATCGGCAGCAATTGATTCCATTCTGATCCATATCAAAATTGGCAGTGATTGATTCGATCTTTAAATCCAAGTTAAAATAAGGATTTGATTCAACAATAATCAATTTGATCTTTAATTCCGAGTTCAAAATCCTTGGTGAAATCACCCTAGTGTAGGGTTTTTGGGACTCGATTATTGGGTTTTAGATTTGAAGGAAGTTGATGTAAGAAATAGAATATGGCACTAGGTATACGACTTTGACAATTCTCTTAATAAAATATTATTAAATCAAGAAGGAGAGTATCACTTACAAGTCAAATTGAATATGCAGAATTGTAGACAGAAGTCCTTCAATAATGTAGAGTCGAGTAAGAATACTCCCTTTAAGGTATTTGAACGTCCCGTACTTGTATGCAATCGGGCTGACCAATGTCCTCACCTCCAAGATAAAATAACTCCCCAATCTCTTAAGGTGCAACTCCAATAAGTGATTGCAATAGGGAGAACCAAAGATAATACTCAATGTATATTGTATACGAAAATGGTAGTATACAGAGAGGCTTTTGATAAAAAACAGTCACTGTTTGTCTTAAGAACACTCAAAAAAAGACATTGGCAAAGAGCACTTTTCCCACGGAGAGGTTTTTCCAAAAACACTTCCAGAATTATATCTTTTAGTTTTTGGACTTCTACTATAAGCTTAGTACATGATTTACTTCTCTCTCATATAATCATGAAAGCGTTTCGCTGCACTCACCACCATTAACTTATATTCTTCATATTAGTGTTACAAGATGTCTTTTGAATCCGAAGTCCCAGAATGTTCTGATTTCTCAATGGCAATACTCCAACCCACAACTTCTTCTGAACCACAACCTATTAGAATCGAACTACTTTTCTTTGCAAGTCTCAAGAACAGGCTCAATCGATCCGTGAAGCTCAATACCTCTGTCATCACCTACAATCCCCAATATCTGATAAATAGTCTTGGTGCCGTCAGGGTCATAGTATACGGCAACAGGCTTGTCGAAGACGACAAAAAATAGGCCGAGTTTGTATTTTCAGTTGGATGCCCCATTGTGGTTCATCGTGGGCCTCTGTCCAAAACTTGACATGCCCATGGTTCATCGCACATCTGATCGAGAACAGCAATCTGAAATCAGATTGCCGGTTCGGGAAGATGAAAGCATTCATCAAGTTTAGGACTTTAAAGATGGTAGAGGTTCAAGACGTAAGAACGCCGGTCATAAGGAGAAGGTGTCCGTACGTACAGGTACATGTCCAATGCCAAAGGGTATCTTTACATGTACAGGTGTATGTATAATACTAATGGGTGTATGTTTATATACATATGAGTGTCTTTCACTTACTTTGAATTTTAAAAATTCAAATTCGAATTTGGTGTAAAAAGATAACTCTCTCGATACCCGTACCCGTACCCGGCCTGGCTTAGCTCGGCTCGACGCGTGCACTAGATTCAAAAGCACCCCAAGAACCCCACACACACATGACAAGGTAGAGTACCTCTCTCAAGAGCTTACACCCTTAAGAAAACATTCCCACATATAAACCCCTCACACCTTTCATCCACTTCCGATGTGGGACTAAACAAACTTGAGAAAAGTTACTTTTAACCCTCTACTTGTCCTTACTAGTGTATAAACAATATTCAAAAAGTAAAAAAGGGGGAAAAGGTTTTGAACATTATTTGGAACTTTAACTTTACTAAGGTAATATTTTATATTGTATAATATAAAATCCAATAATTTTTCCACAAGTTTAAAAAAATGTTGGTAATACAAACATAATACTGAGTATATTAAACATAGTATAACATCGTTGCAGGTGTCTTCAGGACTTGAACCTATACTAGGTCTGACGAACTACGCTATAGAGTATGGGTGAAGTCAGACTTCTTGAACCTTTCCTCTTCATCGTAGTTGGCTAGCTCACCATCCATATCCTACTAGTCGACGTTTGATATTTTATTTTCATGAAATGGATATTTTTCCTTTTTATTAAAAGTCGACAATGTCCCTTATCTTGGTCTCATAAGTGTTTAGAGAATTCGTGATACCTGAAACAAAGATTGTTAGAAAAATTGGTGGGCTGAGTCGTATCACTTGACACTGTCCTTAAGACCGTAGATGCCCCCTATGGTGCAACCGGGAATATTACAAGTCGGCCTCCAAGATAAAATAGCCCGATGGCTCCCCCAGTAATCGTGCACTCGACTATTGGACCCCTTCGAATGCTATAGGGTTGTGCTCAAACTAGAAAACAAAACACTCACACAATGGCCATGTTAAAATCCAACAAAACCCAAGAGAAGCAAAATTAAGAACACACTTAAATAACTCAAATGACTTCTTTCGTGTTTTACAAATGCTAAATCTCCCTCTATTTATAAGTCAAGTGAGATGAGGAGTAAAGGAGAAAGAATTAAATTGAGACTTGAATGAGAGATTATATGTCACACCCCGTTCTCACTGAACCGGGCCAGTGACCGGGTTAACACCGGTTAACCCAAACCTGCCAGGATCATCTGATACTGTATTCCACCACAACATACACACAACTAATAAAAACTTATCAGATCAGCGGAAGACTAAGTTTTACTTGTGAATAATCCCATAATACTTGATACCCGAATTGTGATACAATAGTTATATACATGTGGGCCCGAAGGCATGATATTTACACAATAAAAGTACAATTCATATATCAAGTATGTAAAGGAAACCATCAAAATAATCAGTACAGCTCATTCGGTATCAAGACTAGAGCTCAGCTCGGCATCAAGGTTTGAGCCCAGCTCGGCATCACATGGTAGAGCTCAGCTCGGCCTCAAAGTGGAGCTCAGCTTGGCATCAGAACTGCGGTCCCGCAGCACAACTCTCGTACGAGCAGTTAGTGCCGTGCTCTAACTCCTCAGGGGCCCACCAGTCCTCCTCGGGGAACTCGACTGTGGGACCCGCCCCGTGCTCTTCAGATGTATGACCTGTAAAATCATCTAAAAAGGGGTGCACACGTGGGATGAGCTCGCTAGCTCCGTAAGTGGAAAGATGGACCACACAGCAAAACACATCATATGCACTACATGCTATGCAATACATTTTAATTCACATCCACCTAAGCAACATTACTAAGTCTTCGGTTTAGTGCTACTACACCACGGTCTTGCGTATACTCCAGTGACGAGCCCGAACTCCATCCCTGATCGCCCATAGGGCTGTCGAGAAGGCCCACCGTGAGTACTCGGAAAAGTAAAGACAATGCCGTCCACGGCTCTCAACGAAATGTAAATGTGAAATTAAAGGTCTGACTCCGAATTTAAAAGCGACGATTGGCCCTCTTGAATGTACCACCGGGGTTGTCGACTGTCCTAATGACCCACCGGGCGTTATGTCTAACCGCCACAGTGACCCGACAACCACGACCACTGCTTCCCCCCAAATGATAACCCAACACCTTAACCCCTGTTGGGAAGGGTCGTAGTACGGGACGGTGAAAATCCTAAACCATATGCTCCTATATGACAATAGTACGATTGCATAGTGCCTCCACGTCCCATATCACGGGCCACCAATGCACTCGTTTTCAAGCCGACTACGGCATCTAGTCTATCAATGCATCATGCACAATGATGTCAACATTCATCACATAAGCATCTCATCACTTGGCATTTGGAAAGTAAACATAGCACACATGTATAACAAAGTGAGGAATGACTAATCTACATAGCATATTCATGATGGCATGACTAGACTAGATACAAGTAAATGAATTCCAAAAAATGCCTTGAAACAAGGCCAAACGTCCTCTCCCCACTTACCTGTAGCGTACAAGGATTCTCGTTGATGCGGGTGAGATCCGTCTTAACGGTAGGATTTGGTGAACCTAACATAATTGAGCGGGGTTAGTACTTCACCATTTTAGGATCAAAATTAACGAGATTCGATGACAAAATCATGTTTAGAACGTTAAAAGAAGGTCGCACGTCCGATTTGGGTCCAATCGGACGTAAGAATCACCTTCGGGGCCACACAGGTGGGTCAGACAGGTGGGCTGTCTGGCCCACCGGTTCTACCCACCGGTTTGGACTGGCGGGTAGGGGCCCGCCGGTTGGCCCATCGGTCTGGCCCACCGGTTGTGCCTGAAGGCCCTGCCCTCACAGGTGGGTGCCCACAGGCGGGCCAGATGGCCCACCGGTCTTAGCGGGAAACCTGCTGTTTCTTCCCAACTTCTTCCATTCTTTGGGGATTCAAATGGGGCTTTTCCCAATCCATTCTTCACACCTTCAAGGTCTTATAGGATGGTTCTAACCTAGATCTAGGTTAGATTCAAGGGATGGGAAACCATCTTACCTTCTTTGCTCAAGAACAACTTCAAACCCTTCAAATCACTTCAAACCCACAATGTTTCTTCCACTTTGTCAATACCTCTTCAAATCCTTCAAGATCAACACATAAATCATCCATTAAACCTTAGATTCATCATTTCAAAGGGGATTTACAAGATCTCAAGAAACCCTACTCGAATCAAGGGTTTAAGCTTGGGTATGGTGAATGTTCAAGGAACCCAACTTTGCTTACCTCTAAATGTAGATCTAGAGTTGAAGATCACTCTCCCGGTGTCGGAATGGGAAGGTCAAGCTTCGGCGCCATTGAAATCCTTCTCTTCTTCCTCTTCCTTCTCTTCCCTTCTTCTTCCCTTTCTTTTATCTCTCCTCTTTACTATCCTCACCAACGTACGGGTGTCATAAATGAAAAGAAAAGAAAATCATAAATGCTATATATATATATTTCCTAATTAACTGAATAGTTCACATGGATGGGTCACTCAGGTGGGTGGGTGCGCCCACCTGTCCGCCCACCTGAGGGCCAAAACTTGGAATTTTGACAGAGTTCGGGCCTCGGCGCGAACCCCACCCTAGCATACGATGTAGTATACGTATATACCTTAATATACGGATATAATACCTGCTTTATCCGTACATGGCCTTATGGTAGGTGCATGTACTCGGCTTGGGCACTCCCGTCTCTTCTGGCACTGGCTCGGACTTATCGGGCCAGCCAGTGTTTAAGGTCACCCTTGCCATCATAGCCCATAAGGAACCCGCTCTAACTCCCTCTGGTTCGGTTCCTGCATGGTTAAACTGGGTCAACCGCGTAATCAGACCGGGTTTAAAAAGTAGGGTATTACATTATACATCTCCCAAAACTGAAGAATTGATGCTTCAAGAGGCTTTTCATGTAGAGACATAAAGTGACTCAAACGATTAAAAGAGAATTGCCTTAAGGAGCTTTTAGCAAACTGTAGAGATTAATAACCATTATGTGGAGAGACTTAAAGAATCTCCAAAACTGAATGAACAAGTATTTTGAATCTTAATTTGTGTTTTAAAACTTGCATTAAAAACCAACAATTCCCCCACAAGATTCAAAATACTGATAAAAATATAAATAAAAAAAAATTAGTCTGAGCACATTAGAATGGTAGGACACATCGTTGCAGATGTCTTTCGGACTTGAATCTACACTAGGTCTGATAAGCCACACTACAGAATACGGGTGAAGTCAGACTTCTTGAACCTTTCCTCATTGGTGTAGCCGACTAATTTACCATCCATATCCTACCATCCGATGCCATAGTCACTCTTTTATATATTGTGGATAATTTTGGCCTTTGTCCCCATCTTGGAATTATGAATGTTTAGATAATCTACCCGTAAAATTCTCATCGGAGGCGGCCTCAACCCCTACATCCACTTAGGTCAGCCCACAGTATGCACCATAGTTAACATACCCCCATCTGACATGAGCCTTGACCGATTAAGAGTTTTATAAACTCATCCTCCTTGTCATTATGGTGAGTACTATCTTCCACATCTAATCCAGAATAGGCATATGATAGTACTAATCAAGTCATCCAGTGATTTCGTTTTTACCCTTTGAACCTAATTCTAGGGATCTCCTATCACATAAGTTGGGTGTCCATCACTTTGACTTATGACATGGGCCTCAAGCCTATTTCTTTAGATGTCTCATGAATAACCTTGGTGGATTGAGGCTTTGTAAGCATGTCTGCTACATTCCTCTCTGACTTTACAAAGTCGATAGCAATGGTACCATTATTTATATATTCCCTCACCAAGTTGTGTCTGAGGCGTATATGCCTTTTCTTACCATTAAACACTTTGCTTTTAGCCTTTGCAATGACTGCCTGACTGTCATAATGTAGATATAAAGAAGGCACAAGCTTAGGCCATAATGGTATATCTGCTTCTAGATTCCTTAGGGGGTGTTTGGTTCGGTAAATCTTTAGGATGACATTCTTTAGAATGATAATTCTTAATTTTTTTGGAGCTATTTGGTTCCACTAGATTGACCCTCATAAGTGAGCACCCTACTTCCCATGAATGACCATATTACAAATGATGTGTTCCAAATATGAGTATACCTCAACACTTAAACTTAGATTTGAGCAATCTTTTTACCACCAAATATAAAAGGAGAAAGCGGAAAGAAGTTCTCTACGAAAGCCAATATCTCAACCCGCGAGAAATATGTACTAGCCTCAAGGTAGGGGTGTCAATCCCTAAGCCGAACCGGTAAAACTGGCTGGACCAAACTGATAACTACACGGACCGAATCGAATCGAAGCCTTATTGGTTCGATTCGGTTTGGAGTATTGCAACCCCAAAACCAAACCAAACCACATCAAAAACCGGATGAACCCAAAACCCAATCGAAACCTGCTCAAAACCCAGACCGAAACTGAAACCAAACCGGTAAGAAACCGAAACACTCCAAAATTCATTAAAAAAATCAAAATTTGCATAGTTTTGTATACATTTGTATAGAAAGTCGAATCCAAACTGGACCAAAAACCAAAACCAACCAGTGTTACAAATCGATTTAAGAAACCGAAGACAAATTGAAACCAAACCGCACCGAAACCGAAACCAAACCGAAATCAAAATTTTCTTATTGGTTTGGTTTTGGTTTCAACTTTCCCACATCGAAACCGACTCAACCCAGACCAAAATCGAGCCAGACCAACCGATTGACACCCCTACCTCAAGGCAACCAAACGATTTTTCAGAAAAAAACATAATTCAGAAGAATGTCTATCAAAAGATTGACATTCATATCCGATACATACACCATTTGATTTACTAAACCAAACACCCCCTTAGCCATTCAGCTTCAGATCCAGCATTTTTCAAAGCTATAAATTCAACTTCTATAGTGGAATTTGTACCACAAGTTTGTTTAACCGATTTCCATGAAATCGCTCCACCACATAAAGTGAACACAATATCCTTCAAGCACAACAGGGTTACCACAAAAATGTAAACCATAATTCATAGTACCCTTTAAATAACTTAACAACCTTTCTAAGGCATCCCAATGTTCCATTCCTAGATTCTTGGTATGTTGGCTTAATTTTTCCAACAGCAAGAGCTATATCAGGTCTTGTGCAATTCATTAGATAAGAGACAAAACCAATAATTTGGGAATATGTTTTTTGTGAAACTGGTTCTCCCTTATTTCTTTGTATATGACTTCCAACAACTAAATGTGTTTTCATGATTTTGCTATCAAAATAGCCATATTTCTTTAGTAGGTTTTCTACATAATGGGCTTGAGATAAAATTATTTCACCTTCTTTTCTAATAATCTTGATTCCTAAAATCACATCAGCCTCTCCCATATCTTTAGTATCAAAATGGGACTTTAAAAAGGCTTTAGTAGATTTCACTAAATCAAGACTAGTGCTCATAATTAACATATCATCAACATACAAAATAATAAAAACACCTTTGTTGTTATGGAACTTACTATAAACACACCTATCAGAATCATTTACTTGAAAATCATTTGAAATTAAAATATTATCAAAATTTTCATACCATTGTTTAGGTGCTTGTTTTAAACCATATAATGTTCGTACAAGTTTGCAGACTTTATGCTCTTGTCCAGGAATGACACATCCTTCAGATTGTTTGATATAGATTTCTTCCTCTAAATCTCCATTTAGAAATGTCATTTTTATATCCATTTGATGTATGCTAAGCTTATAGATTGATGCACCAGCAATTAATAATCTTATGGTTGCAATTCTAGCAACTGGAGAAAAAGTATCAAAGAAATCTATATTCTTCTTTTGCTTGAAACCTTTGACCACTAATCTGGCCTTAAACTTATCAAGTGTACCATTAGGCTTTAGTTTCTTTTTAAATATCCACTTGGTATCTAGAACCTTAGTTCCAGGTGAAAGATCAACTAATTCCCAAGTGTGGTTAGCAATTATAGAGTCTAACTCGCTCTTGATTGTTTCTTTCCAGAATATAGCATCAGGAGATGTAATGGCATGTTGGTATGTAATAGGATCATCATCGATAAAATATGTAAACATACCATCACCTAAATTAGGTTCTCTCCTTTGCCTTTTACTCCTTCTAAGTTGATTTTCACCACTAGGTTCAACAAGACTTGGTGTTAAAAAGTCTTCAGGCGTCTTTTCAAGTGACACATTATTATTATTGGCCAAATATGTATCAACACTTTGTAAATTTTTTCTTAAAGGAAATATATGCTCAAAGAAATCAGCATCTCTAGATTCAATGATGGTATTTGCTTCAAAAATGCCATCTGTAGATTTAATCACCATGAATCTATATGCCACACTATGTTGAGCATAGCCAATAAAGACACAGTTACAAGTTTTAGGTCCTAACTTCTTTCTCTTGGGTTCAGGCAATCCAACTTTGGATAAACAACCCCAAACTTTTAGATATCTAAGGTTAGGTTTCCTACCATGCCATAACTCAAATGGTATAGAGCCAGTTTTCTTATGAGGTATTCTATTGAAGACATAACAAGCTGATAATATGGCTTTCCCCCACAAATTCAGGGGTAATCCCAAACTTATAAGTATAGAGTTCATCATCTCTTTTAGAGATCTATTTTTCCTTTCGACAACTCCATTTGATTGTGGTTGATATAGGGCCATTGTCTCATGAATGATCCCATTATCTTCACAAAATTTTGATAGATATTAGGTATCATATTCTGTCCCTCTATCAGTTCTAAGTCTTTTTATATTACTTTCCAATTGATTTTCAACCTCAGCTTTATAGGTTAAGAATGCTTGTTCAGCTTCATCTTTAGTCCGAAGAAGGTATACCTTAGTATACTTGGAACAATCATCTATAAAGGTTACAAAGTACCTCTTACCACCTCTTGACTCATGTGATTTGAAGTCACCTAAGTCACTGTGAACTAATTCCAATAGCTCACTTTTTCTTTCTACAGAAGCATGAGGCTTCCTAGTGAATTTCGCCTCAACACAAATGGGACATTTAAATGATGGAGATTCTGGGTTACCATCTATTAGACCTAGTTTGCATAACTTCATTATGTATGATGCATTGCAATGTCTTAATCTACCATGCCAAACATCATATGAATCAACCAAGTAAACAGAACTACCAGCTTCCTCATTAATAACATTAGCAACATTCAATACAAATAACCCACCTGAGTTATACCCTTTACGAACAAATATATTGTTTTTGGAGATAATAGCTTTATCTGCCTCAAATGATAACTTAAAACCTGCCTTGATGAGAAGAGCACCAGATACAAGATTCCACTGAATGTCGGGCACATGCAACACATCCTTGAGAACAAGGGTTTTTTTTTAAGATAACTTCAATTGAACTTTCCCCTTGCCATAGACCTGAGATGATTGGGAATTTCCCATTTATACTTGTTCACCTTATCCAACCATTGAATAGTTGAAAAAGGCAGTCCGATCCCCATAGATGTGCTTGGTAGGACCTGTGTCTATGATCCATTCTTTTGGTTTTTCAACCAAGTTTACCTCGGTCACCATGGCAGTGAAGACATCAGCCTCAGTGAGGTTGACCTTAGTTTTGTTCTTCCCTTTTCGGCATTCTTTCTTGTGGTGCCCGGGTTTGCCACATACGAAACAATTTCCCTTCTTTTTCTTGAAGGAAGTCCACTTCTTGGTCTTTAGACCTTTCTTAAATTGTTCGTGTTTTTCCAACTCAACCAAATTCGCTTTAGATTGAAATTCTTTAGCCTTTTTGGTTTTGTCCTTTTCCCGGTTCTTCTCTTCAATTTTAATCCGAACTAAGATTTGATCCAAAGACCAGTCCTTCCTTTTGTCATTCATATTCATTTTGAAGTCACTCCAGGATAATGGTAATTTCTCTAATAGAGAACCAGTAATAAATTCCTCTGGCAATACCATCCCTTCTTTGGCCAATTTTGCCACTAGGACTTGGAATTTTATCAACTTAGGCATATATGTTCTTGTCATCCTTTATCACAAATTCTAAATAATTTGCAATAATATATTTTTTGTTTCCAGCATCCTCTAGGGTATACTTTTTATCCAATGCAGTCCAAATCGACTGAGCCAAATCATAGGATGCATAAACATGGTAAAGTTCATTGGATAAAGAATTCAGAAGGTGGTTTTTGCACTGATAATCCGCTTGGATCCATGCTTGCCTATGAGCTTTGAGGATAGGATCATCACTTTCAGCAGGTAAGGGTGAGGTCAGAGCAAATGACACATTTAATTGTTCTAGGGCAAACAACAATCTCTGTTTCCACCTCTTGTAATTTGAACCATCAAATGGTTCTACTTTGTCAAGGTCAGAAATGATCCTCAGATTCTCCATTGCTGACACAATATTATTAGCCATATCAAATATTTGATCTCTCAATAAACTAGTTCTACGGTCTTAAGAATTGTAGGGAAGGTTGTGTCAGATTATTGAGAGAGCAAACCTCAGCGTTGCCTTCTTGATAAAAGAACTTTCAATCTATCACTTGTATGAAATATTCCTGATACTTAAAACAAAGATTGTTATAAAAATTGGTGGGCTGAGTTGTGTCACTTGACATTGTCCTTAAGACCGTAGATGCCCCTTATGGTGCAACCAGGAATATTACAAATCCGCCTCTAAGATAAAACAACCCGATGGCTCCAGCAGTAATTGTGCACTCAACTATTGGACCCCTTCGAATGCTATAGGGCTGTGCTCAAACTAGAAAACAAAACACTCACACAATGGACATGTTAAAATTCAACAAAACCCAAGAGAAGAAAAATTAAGAACACACTTAAATAACTCAAATGACTTCTTCCGTGTTTTACAAATGCTAAATCTCCCTCTATTTATAAGACAAGTGAGATGAGGAGTAAAGGAGAAGGAATTAAATTGAGACTTGAATGAGAGATTATACATCTCCTAAAACTGAAGAATTGATATCTCAAGAGGCTTCTCATGTAGAGACATAAAGTGACCCAAACGATTAAAAGAGAATTGCCTTAAGGAGCTTTTAGCAAACTGTAGAGATTAACAACCATTATGTGGAGAGACTTAAAGAATCTCCAAAACTGAAGGAATAAGTGTTTTGAATCTTAATTTGTGTTTTAAAACTTGCATTAAAAACCAACAGAATTGCTATTGGTCACGTAGGTCGTACATCAGCTTAATCGATCAGATCCTCCGCCGATGGCAATGACGACGGTTCAGCACCAACACCACTCTATCAATGGATCCAGCTTGTCTCCAATGACTGACGCTTCAACGAGCGTCCAACGTGTAATACCCCGCTTCTTAAACCCGGTCTGATTAAGCGGTTGAACCGGTTTATCCATACAGGAACCGAGCCAGAGGAAATTAGAGCAGGTTCCTTATGGGCTATGATGGCACGGGTGACCTTAAACACGGCTGGCCGACAAGTCCGAGCCGTGCGGAAGAGCAGGAGTGCCCAAGCCGTGTACATGCACCTACCATAAGGCTATGTACGGATAAAACAGTATTATATCCGTATTCTAAGGTATATCGTATGCTACATCGTATGCTTGGGGTGGGGTTAGCGCCGAGGTCGAACCGGTCAAAATCCCAAGTTTTGGCTCTCGGTGGGTAGGACGGTGGGTACACCACCCACAGTGACCCACCCAAGACTATTCACTTAATTAGGAATGGTATATAAGGCTTTATGATTTTCTTTTCTTTCCATTTATTACCCTCAAGCGTTGGTGAGAAAAGTAAAGAGGAGAGAAAAGAAAGGGAAGAAGAAAGGAAGAGAAGGAAGAGGAAGAAAGGGGATTTCAGCGGCGCGACTCGGTCTTCCCATTTCGGTGCCGGGAGAGTGATCTTCAACTCTAGATCTACAGTTGGAGGTAAGAAAAGTTGGGTTTTGTGAACATTCACCATACCCAAGCTTTAAACCCTTGATTCGAGTATGATTTCTTGAGATCTTGTAAATACCCTTGGAAATGATGAATCTAAGGTTTAATAGATGATTTATGTGTTGATCTTGAAGGATTTGAAGAGATATTGACAAGGTAGAAGAAGCATTGTGAGTTTGAAGTGATTTGGAGGGTTTGGAGTCGTTCTTGAGCAAAGAAGGTAAGATGGTTTTCCCTCACTTGAATCTAACCTAGATCTAGGTTAGAACCATCCTATAGGACCTTGAAGGTGTGAAGAATGGGTGGGGAAAAGCCCCATTTGATTCCCCAAAGAATGGAGAAAATGGAGAAGAAACCGTGTGTTTCCCGCCAAGACCGGTGGGTACAACCGGTGGGCTCCTACCCGCCTGTGGGTACCCACCTGAGAAGGCAGGGGGGCCTTCGGGCCCAACCGGCGGGTACCACCGGTGGGTACAACCGGCGGGTACAACCGGTGGACTCCTACCCGCCGGTCCAAACCGGTGGGTAAAACCGGTGAGTAGACAGCCCACCTGTCTGACCCACCTGTGTGGCCAGAAGGTGATCCTTATGTCCGATCGAACCCAAATCGGACGTGTGACCTTCTTTTGACGTTCTAAACACGATTTTGACATCGGATTTCATTAATTTTGATTCTAAAATGGTGAAGTACTAACCCGCTCAATTATGTTAGGTTCACCAAATCCTACCCGATTCGCTCGGATTTCATCCGTCGAGCAGGAATCCTTTCTTCTGGTAAGTGGGGAGAGGCGTTTGGCCTTGTTTCAAGGCATTTGTTTGGCATTCATTTAATTATATCTAATCTAGTCATGTCATCATTAATATGCTATATAGATTAGTCATTCCACACATTGATGTGCATATGTGCTATGTTTACTTTTCAAATGCCAATTGAATGAGATGTTTATATGTTGAATGTGGACATCATGGTGCATAATGCATTGATAGATTAGATACGTAGTCGGTTTGGAAGCGAATGCATTGGTGGCCCGTGGAATGGGACACGGAGGCACTATCTTGATCGTACTATTGTCATATAGGAGCATGCGGTATTAGGATTCTCACCATCCCGTCTCGACCCTTCCCAGAGGGTTAAGGTGTTGGGTTGCCATTTGGGGAAGCGAGGTCGCGGTTGTCGGACCTTGTGGCGGTTAGGCATTCGCCCGACGAGTCATGTAGAGACGATCGGCAACCCGTGGTACATTCAAGAGGGCCAATCGTCGCTTTTAAATTCTTGGAGTCGATACCTTTATTTTCATCATTTACATTTACTTTGAGAGTGGTGGGCGGCATTGTCTTTACTTTTCGAGTACTCACGGTGGGCCTTCTCAACGACCCTATGGGCGTGTCGCGGGAGGGAGTTCGTGGCTCGTGCCGAATATCTGGCGCCTTGTGGTTGTAGTAGCACTAAAACCAAGGACTTAGTAATGTTGCTTAGGTGGATGTGATTTAAAATGTATAGCATGGCATATAGTGCATATGATGTGTTGTGATGTGTGGGCTGTTGTGTGGTCCATCTCTCTACTCTTGAGCTAGTGAGCTCATCCCGTGTACACCCTTTTTAGATGATTTTGTAGGTCATACATCGAGGAGCATGGGGTGGGTCCCATCGAGTTTCTGAAGAGGGTGGTGGACCCTGAGGAGTTAAACACTGCCTTGGCTTGTGCGAGAGCGTCTCTGGGACAGCGATTACGAGGCCGTCTTGAGCTCCACTTCGAGGCGAGTGAGCTCTTCTATGTGATCTTAGTGGGCACAACCCTTGATGCGAGTGAGCTCCGACCTTGATACCAAGCCGAGCTATGTACTCGATGGTTTTGATGATTTCTGTATATACTTGATATTTGAATTTTATTCTTTTGTGTATATATCATGCCTTGGCCCAAATGTATATAATTATCGTATCACTATTCGAATTATCAAGTATATGGGATTTATTCACGGTAAAACTTAGTCTTTCTTTGAGCGATGAACTTATGTTAGTGTCGTATCTTTGTGGTGGAATCTGATGTCGATGATCTGGCGAGTTTGGGTTAGCGGTGTTAACTCGATCACCGCTCGGTTCGTGTGAGCAGGGTGTGACAAGCGGTGGTATCGGGCGTGATGCTCTGCTCCACTCCGACATACCATTAGAATCCCGTAGACTCTATAATAGGAAAATGGGGTTGGGCTAAAGATAAAAGCTTAAAGATTAAAAGTCAAAGAAAGAAAGTATAAAAATGGGGTTATATTATAAGTTGCATTCATGGCATGCGTGAGTGTAGATAAAAGGTAATTAGATTGGAACTATAACCTATAAAGTACTATTTTGACAAAATTTCGGCAGCATAACGGCGTAAAATGGGGTTTCCAAAAAAAAAAAAAAAATTTTACACAAATACCTGATAAACAACAGATAATAAATATAACAAAGAGCACAGATAGTCAAATACATCACCACAAAACCACACAAGTACACCACATATGAAAGCACCACAAAAATCCACTATTCAAAGATATATTATTCCACAATGAATCCAGTTACATCGCAAATACAAGGAATGAGAATAAATAAATATACAATGTTTACAAAAAAGAGAAAATGGATAAACAGCTGGGTGGGCGAGCCAAGCCCTCACTGGTCGTCGTCATCGTCGTCGATGATCACCACGTTCGCCGGAGGCCTGGAGGAATCCTCCAAGGTGGTCTGCCTGGAGACAATCTTGTCCAGCCGCCTTAGTATCTGAACCTGGCCATCCTGCAAGGCCCGCATGGAGGCTGTCATGCCCTCGTAGTCGTAGGCACCACTCCCAGGTGGTGGGGCTGTAGCTCTAGAAGAACTAGGACCAGGACCTCTCGACTCCTGAGGCGCCTCCTCAGGGATGCTACCACCCATCAGATCCTCCTCCTCGTCCTGAGGAACGTAGTCCTCATCCTCCTCACTGGACTCCTCCTCCATGGGGACATCCTCCATCGGGGCAGCCCTCCTACCCCTACCTCTCTGAGCTCTGATCTAGGAGGTGAATCCATGAGGTGCTGAGACCCATCTTGAGGAGGTTTCTCGGTCGAACCTATCGCGAGTCTTCCCTCCTCACCGCTCAGATCCACCCGAAGAACTCGAAGATCCTAGTGAGGATCCGCCATGAAAACCCTCCATCCTCTGGGTGGGAAGTATGGTGCTCCATCGTTCGAGAATAATATAGGAAGGCACAAGTGCTGCCGCCTCCCTCTGCAGCCGTGAAAATGCAGAATGCAATGAAAGCCACCATGAAACCCATCTGGTTCCGATGACCTCCTCTGGGGAGCAGGTTGAGCTGGATCAGCCGGCGAATAGGCGAACCTCGGGGTAGAAGGATGTCTCGGACTCAGGCGGCTGCTCGCGCAGATGGTCGTAGATGAAGTCCGGTGTCGCCGGACTCATGAGCAGTCCACGAGGCCTACCACAGAGGCTGTAGTATCGGTGTCCCGCCGCCGATATACCAAGATCTTGGCCAAGGTGCCTACCGTCGGTGGATGTCCACTCCCTTCACCAAGCTACGATGGTGAACTCCCGTCTGGATCGACACCTCGGTTACAATAGAACCGATGGGCGAGCTGCTCGTAGCATGGTCGGTCCATATGAAGAATAGAGTCGGCCAATCTTGAGAACCTCCCCTGAAGCCTAGCCTTGTGGAAGTCCTCCACTACCACGGTCTTCTCCATCAACGACCCCTTGGGAATTTGGGGCCCGTTAGGCTGCGGCCTCGGCGAGGAAGTGCTCCTCATCATAGTCTGTAGGGTCGGTAGGGAGTCTGGTCTCCACATGCGAGGAGTGAAGAGCTGGTCTCCGCACTCTTCCGCTTAGAAGCGGTGGTCTTCGTCGGCGCGGAAAGATGGTCCTTTTGGTCGTGGCGACATCCGGCAATAAGGAAAGAAAGTAGGGTTAATACGAGAAAGGAAAAGACAGCAACATTAAAGGGAAATCAAAACCTAATTCATGCAAAGCAGGAGCAGCAACAATCTAGGAGCGATAGGAAACCTACGACATGAAGCACGGTAGTTTCTGACGCATAGAAACATGTCAAAAGCAGTAGAATGACAGCAAAAGCGAAGAACATAAGTAAGGCAGGGAATTCAAGTCCAATGTGCAAATTCGAACATAATGGAGAATAGCTTGAAACCCTAGGTCTAGAGCAAAATGCCGTAATGTGGGATCATGAAAGTGCAAGGACGTACCCAAATAGGCTATGGAATTCCAAGAATGCAAGTATGGGATGAAGAACCAAGAAACCAATACAAAGAGGGTTCTCATAGAATTACATGGGGATTCCAAGCATAATGAGATTCATGAAATCTAAAGTATATCTAGTGTAAATCAAATGGAATGCATCACAAAGGAGACATCAATTGGAGAAAAGAGTGAGGATTGAAGAAATCCCCAAATTTGGAAACCTAGGGCACAAATTGGGGTTTCTCCAAATGAAGATAAAATTCCTATAAACTACAAATGACCACAGTAGAAGCATCACAAACACATGGTAATACTATTCTATGGTGAAAAATATGGAAAGGAAGCCTAGAAAGTAAACCTTATTCATGCATTCTATACAAATGGAAATTACGAAAAAGGAAGAAGGAGGAACTTACTTGAATGAGGTGAGTTGACTCTTCTCTAAAGCGTCAGTGGGTGAGTAGACTACATGAGTAGAAAGCCCGAGGAGACCTCAAGATGCCAAGGAAGAAAGGAAGAAAGAAAGGAGATGGGGAAGAGACAAGGCGAGAGCAGGCATGGGGCCATTAGTGTTCTTCCAACAAGACCGCGGAGTATAACGCGGGCTCCTACCCTTGATGCCACCCGGTGTAAGGAAGTAAGACCGCCGGGTATAACCGGCGGGCCCCTACCCGTCGGTTCAGCCCACTGGTTATGACAGTTGGGTAATTTTAGAATCTTTCCTTCTTTTCTTTTCCCTTCTCTCCTCCTAGCAATGATTTCATTGATTTTCATTATGGATATTATTCCTATGATTAATATGCTATGGTCAAGGGGGACCGTTGACATGTCTTTTGGGGACTTTGCCTGTATCTTGGAATTGAGCTACGATTAATTACAGGCTATCATACACTACAACACCTCATGTAATGGCATATGATTGTGTCGAAATCAATTTTCTGATGTTTAACCAATATGGTGTGTGATGTGTTCCGTGCGAGGGATACGATGGTGCGATACTAGATCCGTAGTGATGCCGAGGTACCTCGCGGGTCCTCGTCGATTGATCGACCATAAAATCCCAGGAGGTCCGCTCTGTGGTGACCTCACCTCCACTACCTCCAGAGACCCTCCACCGGTCATTACACCGGGAGATGTTGCCACGATAATTCAGCAGTCCCAACAAGCTTTCCGGCAACAAATGCTTGACACGACAAGCATTTATGGTGTCATCCGACAGCAGTTGGATTTTTCTCAGCAGGTCAACCTCCCGTACTCACTCCCAGGACCCACACAGGGTGGGAGCAGGACCACAAGTGGGGGTACACTCCAATCCCACCATTCGGTGTTCCTCGGTATGGGATGCCTCCTCCATACTCCTACTATCCTGCCTATGCTCCTAACTTCCGGTGGCAAATGTCGTCAAGGGTAGTGGAGTCGTTCAAGGAACTTACCACTGTATTCTCTAAGGTGGGGAGTGATCCTCTGGAACGGATCGATGGATCCAAGAATTGGAGAAGATATTTGAGGTGCTTGAGTGCACGGATGCCCGAAACTCATTTGTCTGGGTTACAACTCAAGAAAGAGGCAAATTCTTGGTGGCAAGCCTCAAGCCTATATTGTTGGCTGCTCATCGAACCCACTTGGGAGCAGTTCAAGGAGTTGTTCTTGGATAACCATTATCCGAATTCGAGACCGAAGGGGGCGAGTTCATGGCCTTAACTCAAGGAGGTAAGCTGTCCTTGAGTACCAACAACAATTCGAGTTTGTTCCATTTTGCCCCAAGGCATATCGAACAGTAAAAGAAAGCAAAGGTTCCTAAAGGCCTAAAAGCATCTATTGAGTCTGCTTGAAGTCTTGGATTTGACGAATATGGCAGTTATCAGAAGGCCAAGACCATGGAAGATAAGCAAAAGGGTGAACAGTCCCTCACTCCGGACGTGGAGAGAACAAATCCATTCGGATGTGGAAATTCCTCCAAAGCATACCTGGATCATACAGATTGGGCCTATGTATAGGCAGCCCTATAGGCCATCGGGCTACCCTCCTAGGCCAGTTGGTGGTTGGGTTCCACCTCTTCGCCGAACACTAGTGTGGCACCTCTGGCTCAAGGCCACCTCGACCTCCATCTCGCAGGCCCAAGTGCGAGAGGGGCCCGCTCGATTCCGACATCTCGATTCGTTGCTTCAATTGCCATTCATATGGGCATTATCTGAAAGACTTTCGGGCGGACCAGCCTTGCCCTCGGTCGCCCTCGTGCAGACCTCCCTTACCTCGAGGCGAGTCAACGCGAGGAAGGATGTATGCCCTATCAGTAGGGAAGCTGAGGCTAGTCTGAAGTTATGCAGGTACATTTTAAATTAAGAAGTTCATTATGATTAATATTGATGACTCTGAAATTATATACATTGTTATACTAGGTATCCTACCCATATCGGGCATACCAACCTATGTTTTATTTGATTAGGAGCTACTCATTCATTCGCATCTAAGAGATTTGTAGGAAACTTGGGATGTCACCGGATCCTAGACCATGGAATGATTGTTAGTATGCCTCTTGGTAAAATTTCCGATTGAAGGAAGTGTATGGGCCGTGCCGTGGAGATTAGTGGGAAGAACTTTGATGCACAACTCATTAAATTCAATATGCAGAATTTTGATGTTATATTAGGTATGGATTGGTTGTCGGCTCATCGAGCTAATGTGATCTGTGCGGAAAGGCTGATTAAGGTAACGGATGACGAAGGGAAAGAGTGGGTATCGGCGGATACAATGAAAAGGGTGAGGAAGGTCCTTGTCTCCGCTCTCCAAGCGGTAAAGTTGCTAGAAAGTGGATGTCAGGGTTTCATAGCCTCGGTACTCGATGTTGATGCAAGAGTTACACCTCTAGAAGAAGTAAAGGTGGTTAAAGAGTTTCCCGATGTTTTCCCAGATGATCTGATGCATTTACCACCTGATAGGGAGTTGGAGTTGCCATAGACTTGACTCTGGAGCAGCTCCGATATCTAAGGCTCCATACAGGATGGCACCGGCTGAATTGAAGGAGTTGAGATGCGATTCGGAGCTATTGGAAAAGGGTTTATTAGCCCAAGTGTTTCACCTTGGGGTGCCCGTGTTGTTTGTCAAGAAGAAGGATGGTAGTTTGCGTATGTGCATAGATTAAGGGAGTTGAATAAGCTAACCATTAAGAACGGTATCCATTGCCACACATTGATGATTTATTTGATCGTTGCAAGGCAGGTATTTTGAAGATAGACCTTGGTCCGGCTATTATCACTCAAGATAAAGAGTAGTGATATACCCAAAACAGCATTTAGGACTCGTCGGCCATTATGAGTTCCTAGTGTTGTCCTTGGGTTAACCAATGCTGGCGGCATTCATGGATCTAATGAATCGAGTATTTAGGATGTGCTCGACAAATGGGTAATTGTTTTTATTAGCGATATCTTGATTTACTCAAAACCGGGAGGAGCACACTCAACACTTGAGAATGGTGTTACAGAGGTTGAGAGATCACAGTTGTTTGCCAATACAGCAAGTGTGAATTACGGCTTGAACAAGTTGGATTCACAGGAGCGTAGTGTCTAAAGCGGAATCAAGTAGATCTGCTAAGGTGAAAGCAGTAGTGGAATGGGAAAGCCCCAAGAATGTTACTAAAATTAGAAGCTTCTTGGGTTTGGCTGGATACTACCGGCGTTTCATCGAGAATTTTGCTCGGATCTCAGCACCAATGACCAAGTTGACTAAAAAGGGTGTGAAATTCGACTGGGCAGAGGAATGTGAGAAGAGCTTCCAGGAATTGAAGGAGAGATTGGTGACTGCCCCTGTGCTGACTATTCCTGAAGGCACAGGTGGAATGACGGTCTATACCGATGCTTCCAAAGTTGGTTTGGGTTGTGTTCTCATGCAGCAGTAAGGTAATAGCGTATGCATCCCGACAACTAAAGGAATATGA